>JARBWK010000010.1:14530800-14578340 GCA_030556195.1 Anolis apletophallus
TGGGTTATGGTTGAGTGTTTCTCAACCTGGACGTTGGGACCTTGGGGGGGGGGGTTGCAAGGGGGTGTCAGAGGGGTCACCAAAGACTATCAGTAAACAATATTTTTGGTTGGTCATGGGGGTTCTGTGTGGAAAGTTTGGCCCAATTCTATCATTGGTGGGGTTCAGAATGAGCTTTGATTGCAGGTGAACTATACATCCCAGCAACTACAACTCCCAAATGTCAAGGTCTATTTCACTCAATCTTCACCAGTGTTCATATTTGGGCATTTTGAGTATTTGTGCCAAGTTTAGTCCAGATCTATCATTGTTTGAGTTCACAGTGCTCTCTGGATGTTGGTGAACTACAAACCCAAATCTCAAGGTCAATGTCCACCAAACCCAGTATTTTCTGTTGGTCATGGGAGTTCTGTGTGCCAAGTCTAGTTCAATTTCATTGTTAGTGGAGTTCAGAATGCTCTTTGATTGTAGGTGAACTATAAATCCCAGCAACTACAACTCTCAAATGACAAAATCAATCCCCTCCCCAAGCCCACCAGTATTCAAACTTGGGCATATCGGGTATTTGTGTCAAATTTGGTCCAGTGAACCAAAATACATCTTGCATATCAGATATTTACATTATGATTCATAACAGTAGCAAAATTACAGTTATGTAGTAATGATGAAAATAATTTTATGGTTGGGGGTCACCACAATATGAGGAACTGTATTAAGGGGTCATGGCATTAGGAAGGTTTAGAACCACTGGTTTGAAGTCAGATGCAGCAATTTTACTGCAAATCCAGCTGTTAATTGTGTGGATTTTCCACAGCAGCTGAGTGGTGAGTCCATTTTATTTTGTTCATGTAGATGTGGGCTCAGTGTTTTCTTTGTCAAATTAGACATGTGTCAAGCCAGTCTTCATAGGGTTTGCTTTTTAGATCTTTCACCATCTTCATTATCCTCCTCTGGACATATTTTATCTTGTCAATACAGCCTACCTTTCAAAGGATTCATATTATCCAAAATGTATTTTTACGAGAATGCGGATTAAAACACAAACAACAAATTTATCCAAAAGTGTCATTTTTGATTGATCATTTTCTTATTACAGCACAATACATCACCTTTTCTACTAATGCTATGGACCACCCGGCCACCTTGGTACAGAGAGCCCTTTCAAGCCTTTTTCCTCACCATTTTGCTGTTTCTTGCCATGCTTTACTCAAGTGTGTTGAGATCTTTGACAGTGTTTCATTTCTATTTTCAGATATAGATGATAACAGTAAAGCTCCTCTGTAGTGCACCATTTGGCCTAGCATTTGGATTATCCAATTTCATATTATCTCCCCAGAACTATCTTTGGACAGGTAAGCCCTACCTTACTGCAACCTTTTTGCAACCCCTTCAGTATAGATCTGGACCTTCCATGTTATTTACAATCATGCATCAGGTTGAGATATTTTACTCCCTTAGTATCACCCACAGTTCCCCATTATGCTTGAATAATGTAGATCTTTGCACTCACACAGTGAAGTGATCATTGCATTACAACACCTTTCTACTGAATGCCAGCATTGTGCAATCAATTGTGTATCTGTGCATGTCCTTGCTCATTGTCTCATTGTTCTATTGTGGCTGCACAGTGGCTGTTTCTAATCTTCCAGTGAATCGACTGGTACACTGAAGATACAAACATATACTTTCTAACCATCCAAGAATGCACAATTGTATCTCTAACAGGTGACGTGCAGAATTTTGCTTACACAATTGTGGCTTGATTACAGATATTTTGCATGGCAAAAAAATGTACAGCCACACAAATATATGAAATTGTGTGTGATCCTGTGGGACACCAACAGGATTCTATCAATCATGTTTTGTTATGGAGTCCACATCAAATTAGATCTAAATGTATTAACTCCTTAATATTGGCTGCAATCTAACATCCTTTCACCACAGTCTTCATGTCTTAATACAGATATATGCTGCACCAAGAATACTCATCCCCAATGCAAAATAACAACAGTGCAAAACGTTGAGAGATTAAGAGTTTTGGAGATTTAAAGTTCCATGTACTGAGTGCTGTTGAATGGCCTTGAGTTTCTGTAAGACTGAGAAAGGCAGGCTATAAATGCCATGAATAATAATAATAATGTACAAAAGGCAATGTCCAATGAGAAACAGTAATGTGCAACATGGTTGTGTGTGCAATTCTAATTCTAGTGAAAATGGTATCTGTTCACTGTGCTATACTGAAATATTTAGATTGCATGCATAGCAAGACGTCACCCCTTATAGACACCTATTATATCCTGAACAGTTGTTAAATATTTTCCCAAGGTTCAGCTGGTCATCACATGCAGGTTTTTTCTCTTTTTTATAAACAAACCCCAGGAAAAAGCTAAGTACCTGGCTTTGTACATGAGCATTTGGAGAATAGGGTAATATGGAATTTGATCTCAACCTAGCAGTCTGAACAATGACTATGGAAAAACCAAGAAGTAAGGAAAATATTAGGGGTGGATATCTCCGGTTTAAAATACTTTGAAATCCGTTATTTTTCATATTTAAAATTAATTTCAAAGTTTTTTGACCCTCGGGGCCCAACCCGGAAGTGTAATTTCTATACCAAACCTGGGCGCTGCCATTTTTGTAATGGCCATGTAATTAGTTCATATATCTTCTTTGCCCTTACTTGACGCATTTTCTCATTGGCTAATGGAGACCAAGTGGTAGCATGAAGCCACCTGCTTCCCTTTAGCCAATCAGAGTCAAGTCCCCTCTTCCTTCTCTGCATGGAAATAAAGTGAGACAGTCCTGTCTCGCTTTATTCCCATGCAGATAAGAAAGAGGGGAGGTGAGTCCCCACACTTCCTTCTCTGCATGGGAATAAAACGAGACAGGCTTGTCCCGCTTTATTCCCAAGCAGAGAAGGAGGTGGGGACTCGCCCCCACACTTCCTTCTCTGCATGGGAATAAAGCAAAACAGGGCGGTCTCGCTTTATTCCCATGCAGAGAAGGAAGAGGGGACTCGACTCTGATTGCCTGAAGGGAAGCAGGTGGCTTCATGCACAATGCTGTATTGATTTTTTTTTTGCCGTAGTTTGTAAGTCGCTTTGAGTCCCCATCAGGGTGAGAAAGGCAGGGTATAAATACAGAAACTAAATAAATAAATGCTCCCCAATCCCCCACTTCTGCAAAAAGTGACAGAAATTCCCCCATAGAGCCTAGATGGTATATGTGGGCATTTGGAGCCAAGAAATTGCATTTTTGGTTACTGTTGCTGGTAGTGTGCTAGTGAGTGTGGCCCTCCAAGGTTCCTCATGAGATTATTAATGTCACAACCAGCCTCCTGCATGACCCTTAACCATTCTGGTAATGCCAAATTAATGATGTCTGTTCATGATGGTCTCAGGTCCTGAGGTTTCAAGATTTAGGGATGGCCTCTGATGTTGTCATTAAGTGTTGTACATTTAACGGTGTTTTATTGTGTATTTTTATCTTGTATTTTATATTGCATTTTAAAGTGTATTTGTCTACTGTATGTTGTTCTGCTTTCTGGCTGTAAGCCGCCCCGAGCCTATTTGGAAGTGGCGGCATAAAAGCCGAGTAAATAAATAAAATAAAATAAATAAAATATCAACTATAGTTGGCCAAAGTCACCAGATCCCCTCTGATCTTGGAAACTAATCGGTGTCAGCCCTGATTAGTACATGGGTGGGAGACCACCAAGGAACACCAGATGTTTTATATTGCATTTCAGAAGAAGTAACTGGTAAAGCCACCTTTGAATACTCCTTACCTAAGAATAACCTATGAAAGTTATTCACAGGCAGCTTGAAAGCAGATAGCTGCTCCCTTGCTTGAGGAGATGGAATTAGGAACATTTAATGTTCTGACCAGAAGGTGAATGCAGAGCGGAGCAGAAGATGAGCCCTGGCACCACAACAATTGGCAGGGAAGGAGGATGGTAATTAAGTAACCTCTTGGAAAGTCTTTGGAAACAGTAGTGGCAACCCAGTTAGTTCTTACAAATTGTACAAGCTGATACTGTAGAGACTGAGCTGGAGATTTGCACACAGTCCCTTTTGGAACCCAGCAAACCTGTAGGATGTTCATCCTTATCTTCCAGTTGGAGATGACTCACAAAAGACCCAGAGATCTGGCAACCTTACCATCATGACATTGGAATTCTTGTGGAGATTTTAAAATATCCACAATTTACTTGATGATTTTTGTAATGTACACAAGGATAAAAGCTGCGTTGGATTTATCGGTAGCTTTCCAATCCTGTTTCCCTTCCTTTATAAATGTACCTCCACAGATGTGGAATGCAGTTCTCTGGGGCCTCTGTAAAGAATATTATCATGTCTCTGTAATAAAGATGAATGGAGGCAGGATGGCAATCAACCTGAAATGCTAATGCTTCATAATATAAATTGACATGGTTAACACAAAAAAGGGACAAACAATGGCTTTAAATAATGTGGAAAAATGATTGCCTAAGTGAACAACCAAGCAGGTTTTGACTGCTTAATAGAGATGCACACTGGAGACAGTTTTCTAATATTTCCCCCTTAATTTTCTGGATTTAACTCTTTTTTCATAATTTATTTTACTAAAAAAACTAGACAGTATATAATTAGTTAGTAATTAGTTCTTTCATCTTTCAAATATCATTTCTTAGATGAGGTTTAAAAGAATATATCAGTGGAATAAATGAATCTTGCATGGTATAAAAATGGCTGAGGCAATCAGGAAGTCTGCTTTCCTCTGAATCTTCGGGGCATCAGGGCCTTAAACAAGGGCATGGACTTTTGTATTCTTCATGATCCTGTTTCACTAGACAAGGTTCCTTTTAAAATAATAGAGCAAAATTTTCTCTGTACATTTTATTACAGACTAGCTTGGGGACCCAGCGGTGCCCAGGCTATTTGAGAAAGGCATAGTTTGTCTGTGCTTCAAGTTTAATCTAGATACAATGTCAGCTGGGTTCAGTAGGTGCGGGTGAATTACAACTCCTATATGCAAGTCCCATCGTCCATGGTCCATCCTCCTCCTAACCACACCAGGATGTAGAATGGGTCATGGGGAGCTCTGTGTGCCAAGTTTGTTCCAGATCTTCATTTGTGGGGGTCATTGTGGGCTCAGGAATTGAGTGAAGGTATTGTGAATCCCATCATCCATGGTCCATTCCTTTCCTAAGTGCGCCAGGATGTGAAGTGGGTCATGGGGGCACTGTGTGCCAAGTTTGGTCATTATACGTCATTGGTGGGGGTCGCAGTGGTCTGTTGGAGCCAAAGTACTGCAAATTCCATCATCCATAGTTCATCCTCCCCTAAACTTCCCTAAACTGCACCAGGACTTAAAGTGGGTCATGGGGGTTCTGTGTGCCAAGTTTGGCCCAGGTCCATCATTCATGGGGGTCGCAGTGGCCAGTGGAAGTGGGAGTCAATCAAAAAGCTGCCACAAATACACATACAAACATTCATTTTTATTATATACATAGATATGATATGAACAATTAACAGCATAATTTGCATTGAAAAGGTGAAGTAGTAGCCAACAAAGCTGATCCAATTCAGAGCTGCATCAACAAGAGTACAATACCTTGATCGAGGGAAGACACAGGACCTCATCATATGTTGGCTTTCCCACTCACTTTAAAGACATATTGAAGTCTGAGCCCCACAGAGCACATCAAACAATGCAAGAGTGGGACTGTTGTAGGTTTTTCAGGTTATATGGCCACATTCTAGAAGCATTCTCTCCAGACACAAGGGAGTAGTCCTGATGCAAGAGTATTTCCTGTAAGTTGCCTGCGGGGCTTTGTTTCTGAGCAATTGATTCCAAAGTTCCCTGTTCACTTTGAAACATCTAAACATTCTTATTTTAGTTGAGATAGCAACTCTGTTTTAGATTGTTTTTGTGATGTGAAAACGTGGGCGTTCTTGCGGGTGGTCTGCTAATCCTTATTATGTTTCCACTAGTGGTTTAAAAACAGTGTGTGTCCCATTGAAAAAATGTTTTAAAAAGGGTTCTTGTCTCATCTAGAGTAAGGGCCTTGAGGGGCCAAGGTGTCTCCAGAATGATGTCTTGTGTCTCCTTTAGAGTAAGGGGCTTGATGGAGCAAAGGAACCCATAGAAAGTGGTGCCTCTAGAACAGTATCTTGTACTCTTCTAAGCAAATTGTTGAGAAAGAAGCCAGAGGAGGCAATCCTGTTTGATGGGGATAACTACATTCTCTATCTTAAATATGGTACCTTATGAAACGCTACACACAGAAGATGATTCCCCCACTTCCCCCTGCTTACCCCCCCCCCCCTGCTTACCCCGCCTCCAGGTTACCCTGCTATCAACAGCCCTGCTCAGGCTTTGCAAACTCAGGCCTTTGTCATCCTTGATTGAGTCAATGTTCCCATACCGTGGCCTTCTTTTTTTTACTGCCTTCAACTTGATCAAGCATGTTGGTGTTTGGAATGGGTGTTGCTATGTTACTATGATTTTAGTTCCACAGGCTCGCAAGTGTCCTGCTGTCAGAGCTCTGCTCTGATAGAGAGGCAAAAAGCAACATTTGGTTTGTTTATTTTACTGTGAACTTTAGTGGCAGGCATATGGAAAACTGCCTTGAAGACCAAACCTTAATTTTATTTATTTGCTGTGGGGTCCTGCACAAGCTCAGAGGAGCAGAAACCAAGTACAAATTTTCTGTGCTGGAGTGCTGCCTTGGGACTCATTGTGTCTAGTTTACCTTGTCTGTTATTCGGGAAAAACAGCGGCAGATAGGAGTATGAGAATGACTATAGGTTTCTGGAGGTTGGACTCCCCTCCCTTCCCTCCCTTTGTTTCAATAGACCATAATATCATGCTGGAGGTCCTAAAGCATGACTAGACGGTGTTGATCATAGGGTCACACTGGGAATCCTTCTAAATAAAACCATGAATAATCAAATCCCAAAAAATTCAAAACCCCAAATGGCAGATAGGAGTGTGATAATGACTATAGGTTTCCGGAGGCTGGATTTCCTTCCTTCCTTCCTTCCTTCCTTCCTTCCTTCCTTCCTTCCTTCCTTCCTTCCTTCCTTCCTTCCTTTCAATAGATCATAATATAATGCTGGAGATCCTAAAACATGACTAGACAATGTTGGTCATAGGATCACACTGGAAGCCCTTTAAAATCAAATCAATGAATAATCAAATCCCAAAAATTCAAAACCCCAAGTGGCAGATAGGAGTGTGATAACGACTATAAGTTTCTGGAGGCTAGACTTCCTTCCTTCCTTCCTTCCTTCCTTCCTTCCTTCCTTCCTTCCGTCCGTCCGTCCTTCCTTCCTTCCTTCCTTCCTTCCTTCCTTCCATCCTTCCTTCTTTCCAATAGACCATAATATCATGCTGGAGGTCCTAAAACATGACTAGACAGTGTTGGTCATAGGATCACACTGGAAACCCTTTTAAATCACATCAATGAATAATCAAATCCCAAAAATTCAAAACTCCAAATGTACAGGGATGATTGTACAGTAGAGTCCCACTTATCCAACCTTCACTCAGCCAAAGTTCTGTATTATCCAACGCAGTCTGCCTCCTGCCTGGATCCACAGCTGTTTCAATACATTGCGATGCTTTGGTGCTAAATTCATAAATACAGCAATTACTGCATAACTTTACCATGTATTGAACTGCTTTTTCTGTCGATTTGTTGTAAGACATATTTTGGTACTTAATTTGTAAAATCATAATGTAATTTGATGTTTAATAGGCTTTTCCTTAATCCTTACTTATTATCCAACCTTTTCGCTTATCCAACGTTCCGCTGGCCTGTTTATGTTGGATAAGCGAGACTCTACTGTACTTTATATATTCACAACAGGAGGTAGATCTTCCTTCCCATTCCAGGGAGGTTCTGATAAAGATGTTGGTGTACATTAATGAATGCATGAACAAACTCATTATGTGCTTCCCAAGGCACATTTACAAGTAGCCATTCTCTCCTTGACCTATTTGCTGTAGCTTCAAATATAGCCTAATCCTATAGGTTTTCTCAAATGCACTAATTTACTTCCATCCAAACAGGCAAACAATGGGCTATTTCTAGAGATATCATGTATTTCTGAACTGATGCAGTTCTCCTTTTCAATCAGTTCTTCCTTTCCTTGTTCCTTATTTCTGTTTTATTCTTCTTCTTTCCTGCCTCACACTAATGTCTACATATCTCTTCAATACAATAATGTTTTAACAACAGCATTGGGAATAATGTCTCCTCTCCAAAGCTTCTAACTTATGATCTCTACATCTTTTTTTCTTCGACTCTTCTCTTAACACTCTTAAAAATATGGTGTAGGTCTGCCAACGCAGGTCTCTCTCTGTATTTGCAACTAAACAATCATACTGTATCATTTGTCTGAGATGGGGTGATGACAATGAAAATCATGAAGATGCATTCATTTCTAAGGTGGCTCTTTCCCTGTTTTTTTCTGTACTTTTTGCAAAAAAAGAGAGAAATAATTGTAAAGCAGTGGAAGTTCTATATCCCTTCTTCATTTTTTGGAATTTTGTTTTCACATTACAAGGCACTCTGAGGCTTTGGGGAGATAGTAAGAGAACAGTCTACATAAAAAGGGAGAAGATGGACATAAAGTTTTTTAAAAGTCGGGATTGTTTCTTCTTTGGGAGATTTGTTCTCTCGCAGTTTGTGTTATTCTTCTGATAGACCCACATTTTAGCAGACTCAACATTGGTCCAAGCTGTCAGTTTGGCTCAATTTTTCAAGGGGGATGGAGACAGAGGTATTCTCTTGGAAAAAAGAAGGCGCAAAACGTGTGTGCTTATTCCATAATATGTTAATCATTTGTACTCCCTTTTTTCAAATTGAAAACGTTCATCAAAAGTTGCAGAGAATACAGTGTAGCATTAATGCAGTTGGACAACATGACATTATGTTATGGAATCATGAGAGCTGTAATTTAGTGGGGCTCCAACACTATTTGGAAAAGGAGGCTAAAATCCCACTAAAACTATAACTCCAATGATTCTGTTGCACTGAGCCAAGACAGTTAAACTGGGGTCAAACTGCATTCATACCACAGCAGTGGTTTCCAACTTTTTTTAAAAAAACCAGGGACCATTTTGACCAGGGACTACTTGGACCAGAGACTACTCTCCAACATTAGTACCCAAAGGGTTGCAAATCAGTTTTTGATTAACTTTAAATTTGCTTTTGGGTGCTGATTCAGAAAATTGGATAGACCACATCAGCTCTAATTTCTGATACAGAACATATGCTATGGTCAGTGCCAGGGAAGGAGTAGCAAGCAGTCTAAAAAGAGTCAAAAATAAAATAAAGAGGAAGGAGGCTCGCAGACAAGATTTTTGACCTTGCAGCCCACTGGTTAGGAACCACCGTTCTACAGCGTAGATACACCCAGAGAGAGACTAAGGCCCCATCTGTGCTACCATATAATTCAGTTTCTGAATCCATATTATCTGCCTTGAACTGGATTATATGGCAGTGTACACTCATCCAAGTCAAAGCAGATAATCTGAATTCAGAAACAGGACTATATGGCAGTGTAGATCCAGTATAAGACAGAGAGAAGGTACCCTCCGTTTTAAGCACTGCTCATGTATGAGGCTGCTGAGGATTTCGAAGTTGACATATGTAATGACATCACTTGATCATAGTCTCATGAAAGTAGGGACTGGAATTATGTGGTCCTTGGAAGATTCTAGTGTGGTTCTTTGGGGCCCCTAGATTGGCCACAATGTATTGTTTTTGCAGCTAACTCTACTGTACATGCACACCCACACATTTCTGGCCCTAAATCTTGTATGTCTAAGAACATTATTCAGGATTGCATGCAGGGGCAGTCTAAGGCAATTTAAAATGGTAAGCGAACATTATTTCCCCCCCCCAAATTAAGTGAATGAGGCCCCGGTGCTTACATCCCACTTCTGTCTGGGCACAGGCTTCCTCCGCCTGGCCTTGGGTGGCTTCCTGGCGGTCACCGCTGGAAAGCAGCTTCTCCTCCGCAGAGACATGGCGCTCCATTTCCGCAGAGCAGAGCAAGAGAAGGCGGGCTTGAAAGTGCCGCCGCACTGCCCGGCTGCCAATCTCTAGAGGTCTGGCGCGTGTTGCCAGGGAAACCCCGCCTCATGGAGGGGGCGGGGCTAAGGCTCGAAATGAGCGTGCCCTGCCTCACGGGCGGAAGGAAGGAGAGGAAGGGCGGGCAGGTCTTGCGGGGAGACAGATGGGAGGGTGTGATGTTACCTTAACAGCACACACATTTTTAGCCGCGTGACGCTGTGAGAAGGGTGTGTGTGTTTGTAATGTGCTGCATTCATTAGAAGGGGAGAAGCACCTTCTTCCTCCCCTCTTACTCGGTAGTGAGGTAATTCCGAGTCCTGGAACCCTGTTGGGAAGAACACTGCATTCTGCAGACTGGCAAAGACAGCAAACACCGACAGAGCCATATTTTCCATTGCACAAGGCCCAAAAGCGGAACATCGGCCGGACGCTGTCTGGCAGGCGGCAGAATGCGCCCTTTACCCAGATGGCACCCCACACAGCGGTGTCCTTTGCCTACCAGTAGGACCGCCCCTGATTGCATGGGACATGGGAGAAGCCTCCCACAGGATTGTAAAACATCTGGACATCCCCTGGGCAACGTCCTTGTAGATGACCAATTCTCTCATAACAGAAGAGACTTTCAGTTTCTCAAGTTGCCCCTGACACACACACAGAAAAAGATTGCATTATGCACTGTAGGTGTGAGAATTGGCAGTGATAGTGTTTAGTAGCAGTATTGCTCAATGAAATCCAGAAACACAATAGCACCACACAGACAGCTTTCATTAGACATAACTCATTAGAAAAGACAATGATACTTAGATGCATACCTGGAGAAACACTTGTCAGAACGCTTTTGCCACAAGCAGGGAATTGTGAAGGGTGATGGTCTTGACAGAGAAGACAGCCCACCAGGTTTCCCCCCCAGCTGTTCACAGAAGAAAATTGGGACATATGTCCCCGAGCAATATCAAAGTGTGGTGAAGATGACAATGAGGAAGACCATAAAAAGAAGGAAAGCAGTTGGCTTTGGGCTGAGTGATTTGGAAAGAATAGCAATCCAGTCATATCTGTCTTCTTCTCCCACAGAGTTGAGTGAAAACTTCTTTTGCACTTTGAACATACTTTGTCGCAGTTGAAATAGGCTGAAGACAAAGGAAAAAGAGGTAGGAGGGGAGAGAAACTGGAACATTTTAAATGCAGTTTATGCAACTTTAAGATGAATTTTATCACTCCTTGCCAAATGGGGACCGTTGGGTACTTTGAGATAACATTTCTCAGAACCTTCTCAAAGCTGGGACTAATACAAATTCCAGTAAAATTAGTACAGTATTTTAGTGCTTACATTAACTTTTGCTGAGAAATACAAAACATCACAGTCTTCCTGAGAAGGGAGATGCCCGAACGATTCAGCCAAGAGTAGAATATAACATGCAGAAAGGGTGGAAATAATCATACAGACAGCTAAGTTGCCAAGACCAATGTCATCAGAGAACCTAAAACCCAAGCTTCTAATGGTCTGTTTAGAAAGCACCATTTGCTAAAGTCACGCTTTTTGCTATCCCAGGGTCTCTAGAAAACTAAGCTCTGCCAGAGGGAGGCATGTAAGTTCATCACAATCCCATGGAAAGCTCCACGGTCCCTGGACGTCTCCGGCATTGGGTGGGGAGATATTTCTTTAGCTATAGGATCCAATTTTATTTATCTTTGAATGCAGGATAAAATAATTCAGTGACATCATGTCCTAATTCTCTGGAAGAGCCAGAAAGCATAACCAAAGTTCCCAGGCCAAGCTGTTTTCAGGAGATATGACCACACAAAGAAAAAATGGCTATTGGGAAGGAAACCATTTCATTTGTTCTGCGCTTTGTATCTAAAATATATCTCCTTGTCCAATTAATCTCAAATGTCTTTGGAACTGTCTCTGAAATGTAGGCAGAAAGGAACATATTTCTGTTCTGGACCTTTTGGGTGGTAGCGGATAAGAAAATGGGTTTAAAAACCTGGATTTCTTTTGTGGTCTTAAGACTGGGAGGCCAATGCAAATTATTTTTAAAAGATGCAGAGTTTGGATACTTCTGCAAAGCTGTCATTTGCAGTTTATTATGTCCCAACTCAAACCGCTTTTGAGATTTCTTTTTTCTTTCTGGACTTCTGAAGTCTTAATGACAAATCACTCTAAGCTCACAGAGCTAGTCAGGAAGTTCTTCCTAATATTTAGATGGATCTTTTAAAAAAATGTATTACTCTGTAGCTTGAAACATTGCCCAGAAGATCACTTTCAGATTTTGATACAGTGGTTTGGAGGAGGAATACCTTGTTTTAGCCAATAAATGCATTCTCTGAAGCCAGAGTTCACTTTTTGTGTGAAAAAGTTGATACAGGGGGTCATCAGTATCCATAGGAATTTACTATATCAAATTCCATGACTGCTCAAGTTGCCTTATATACAATGGCACAGTAGTAGTAGTAGTAGTAGTAGTAGTAATACTTTATCTATATACCGTCCTATCTCCCCGAAGGGATTCATGGCAGTTTACAGACAAAAGAACAAAGTGGCAAACATTCATTGCCAAAATGAACAAACATAAAATAACAATAAATCAACTGGAGCCACGGTGGCCTGGTTTAGGGCAATAGAGAGGCCCTCCTGGGCCCGCTGGTGCCATGGCAGCCTAAAGGAGGATGATGACGAGATTCTCCTGGGCCTGTTGCAGCCTTGTAAAATGGCTTCCCATTAGGTTTGGTTGATTTTGAAAAATGGTTCAAAACTCATTTCTGATGTAGGGGGCGCTGGTGGTTCGATTCTAAAGTCAATTCTGATTTTCACAGAAAAAAATGTTCAAAACTTTTTGAAACTTTAGAGACTTCTGAATCCTTTCGTTAATGATTTGAAAGTGTTATTTCTTGTTTCATTGGGTGGTTTTTTTTACTTTGAAAGTAGTTGTCTTACTCCAGAAGCGGGGAAAAGCAAACAGAGGAAATTCATCCTTCTCTGGTTTAGAACTGGCTTCTCTGGCTTTAAAACTGGCTTCTCTGGCTTGAACCAAGGCCAGGAAATTCCTTCCTTCTCTGGTTTAAAACTGGCTTGTCTTGCTTGACCTGAGACCAGGGACCAGAAGCAGGGAAAAGCTGAATCATTTCTGACTTACTTCCTGATTCGTAACAAAAATGGCGGAAAAAGCTTCAGAAGGGCAAAGGGACTTCTGGTTTTTAAACAAGTTTTGATATCGCTTCAAAAAGGTAATTTTAACGAAATTATTATGAGCAACGAGTTATCCAAGAGACTCTATCCATACCTACTTCCCATATATAAAATAGCAAACAACTCAAATGCATGCTGAAGAGAGCCTGAGAAGTCATGAAATACCAGGTTTTACCCAAAATAAGACACTGTCTTACATTTATTTTTCATCAAGAACACACACTATGGCTTATTTTCAGGGGATGTCTTATTTTTATTAAGTACTAGCTTGGGTACCCGGCAAAGCTTGGGTTATTTGAAAAAGGCATTGTTTGTTTTGGGGTGTTAGGTCATGTATCTAATTAGTAACACAATTTATTAGGGAAAATCCAGTCTTTGATTTTGTTTTTTTTATGAATGCTCCTATTAGAAAATACATAGCGATGTGGGTGAACTACAATTCCCAGAATCGTGATTCAATCCTCCCCAAACCAGGCTTCTATGCACAGTTGGCCATGTTTGGTCTTTGTGCCAAGTTTCGTCCAGATCGTTCGTTGGCTTGGTTCAGTGCTCTCTGGACAAGGGTGAACTACAACTCTCATATGCCAAGGGCAGTCACCCCAAATCCTTCCAGTTTTTACAGTTGGCCTCAGTCCTTCAAAATCCTCCAGTCTGTTCAGTTGCTGATCAATTCCTCTGTGTTTGCTGTGTGCAAAGGTTAGGAAAGGGTTAAGAGAGAGGCAGTGGGCAGGGTCACTGCCTCTCCCTGGGATGTCCGCCTGTGGTGGAGGAAACACTGTCGAATCTAGGATTAAATTTTCTCCGAATGAAAGCATTCCTTGGGTGGTGGGCCATAGAGTTTGGGGAGGAGATAGGCAACATTTAGGCTACATGTTCATGGTGCTCGCTATAACCTGCAATGTCAGTTGAGGACGTGACTTTGGAGGATTCTCAGCACTTGGAACTATAGCCTGTTTGTGGAGGCGAGAGGCTGTCTGTGTAAGTGGACATCTCTGCCACATACATATTTTTCACTAGATAGAAGATGGTACAACCATCTGTATTTATGGCATGATCTCTCTGCGCTCAGTAGCAGACTAAGCAGTTAAGCCCCTCACAACAAGGTGGCACCCATTGGGGGGACGGGGACGGGGGACTTTCAAATCCAGAATGACAAAGTTTTGGAACACAATACATCAAACATCAGGATTGAGGAAAAGAAAAAGTTTGGATTATTGATGTCGCCATACCAGGTGACAGCCGCATTACAAAAAACAACAGGAAAAACTTAGCAGTTATCAGGACCTCAAAATCGAACCACAAAGGCTCTGGCATAAACCAGTACAGGAGGTCTCAGTGGTCATCGGCACACTGGGTGCTGTGCCAAATGATGTCAGCTGGCATTTGGAAACAATAAACATTGTCAAAACCATGATCTGTCAACTGCAAAAGCTGAAGCCTTCCCCCTATCTCCTGATGTTTGTGTGGCATGAGAGAGACCCACAAGCTGTTGATGGTCAGTGCTGGGGAGCAGCTGCTTTACTGATGTTTGTGGGGGGTGAGAGAGACCCACAGACTGTTGTTGGTCAGTGCTGAGGAGGGAGGGGAAGACGTACAGTGCTGAGTAAAACAGCAGCCACAGCTTTACTTCTTCTCCCTGAGGCCACACAATACCTAAAGCAGAGAGTCCTGCTCCTCACTTCACGGAGGACACTTTTACTTCCACTTTCTATGTCTCCCTTTTTGTTTCCCCTTGCACAACATGCACATAATGACTGGGACCTGACTAAAGGAGCCAACCCTGTATGCTGCATGGCCATGCCTATCACTATGTCTTATTTTCAGGGTATGGCTTATATTGCGCAAATGCTTTGAAATCCTGCTATGACTTATTTTAGGGGTATGTCTTATTTTTGGGAAAACAGGGTAACAGGAGACGACAGCAATGTATGCTTACACATCAGCTTTGCTTTGAATTCCTCCCCCCCCCCCAAATCTTTTTGAGCCACGAGTTGTTGAATCTGTGGATAAGAAGGACCAAGTGTATAGTGGGAAGGGGATCCAGGAGACCATAAGGGTGGCCTTCTTGGGTCAAATGTGGCTTTTGTTGGGTAGTGGCTACAGTCCTGGCAGTTTGTTCAAGTCTTTTCTGACTCTTGCCTTCCCTACATGATCCTTCAATTCACAAAGTATGGTGGAGGGTCATGTTCTCTGCCTTGAGTTCAGTGGAAAAAAGCAGGATGTGCCTAGAAATAATAAATAAAAACAGCCAGACATTTTTCTTTGGGAAGTGGACCAGGGATGTGTCTCCTCAGTCTCTTTCTCTCTTTTTCCAAGTAATATGTTATTGGAAGAACGCTAGGAAGATTCCAGCCAAGGACTGCCACTGTGAACGATCACTGTGCTTCTCTTGTATATGGTCCAGCTTTCCAATGAAATGTCACAGACTCTTTTCTTGCATAGTCCCACTCTGAGCCACCATAAATTCTCCTTATACTGTGGCCAGCATAATCTAGGGCCTGGAGGAATACACAAACACATTCTGTGTTTTAGCAATGTTGTAACCCTCCTTGAGCCATGAAGAGAAGTGGATAAGAAATACAATTATTATTATTCATAATAATAATGTTAGCTCCTTCAGAAGGCTGATTGTGGCTGCCATTTTTGGAACAGGAAGAGGTACTGTTGCATCCTGTTGACTTGGGGCCAATTTTTGATGGGGAAGGATTATTGCCGGTTTTAGAGCAGGGGACTCTCCAAAACATCAAGTGTAACCAACTGGAAGGTTTTAAAGTATGATTGGGAAAAATGCAGTCCCCAGTTCTATATTTCTGGCCTTCATAGCTCCTTGGGGGTCATAGCACCAGGACTGTGGTGCAGCTGTCTGGGAGTCAGCTGCATTAAGATCACCGCTGACTGAAAGGTCATGAGTTTGTAGCCAGCCCGGGTCGGAGTGAGCTTCCAACCATTGTGTAGCTTGCTGTCGACCTTTGCAGCCTGAAAGACAGTTGCATCTGTCAAGTAAGAAATTTAGGTACCACTTATACAGGGAGGCCAATTTCACCAATTTACGATGCCATAAAATCTCCAGCAAGCAAGCAAAAGAATGAGGAGGTACTACTCCATCAGTGTCACAAATGGATGGTGAAGCAACAGCTCACCTGGTGGCCAGAATACCCTCATGAAAGCTGGGAAGTTAAATAGCCTCTGTGTGTGTCTATATATGTTGTGTGTCTATGGCATTGAATGGTTGCCATGTATATGTACATTGTAATCCTCCCTGAGTTCCCTGCGGGATGAGAACGGTGGAATATAAATACTGTAAATAAATAACTGTTTTTCTCACCCCATGCCTTCTAGATAGCATAAAGATTTCCATCATATTGACCCAATCAGGTCAATTTATGACTTCTTCTCACTTGCTGTTGCGAAAAAGGATTCCCATGGGTCTAAAATGCCCCAGAAAGCCCCCAAAACATGAATACACTGCAGCCCTCTAAGGTCTTCTGGAGACCAAAAGCAGTCCCTAACTTTCCAGAGTTGCTCACACCTACTTAAAAGATCTTTTTCCCAAGTAAAAATATGGGTGGTTGGCCAATTTAGTATCCTGTGGGTTTGGGGAATCATTATGGAAGCCAAGAGCCGTATTTTATCCATCAAAGGGCACATGTGGATTGTAGGCCTTATGATTCTCAACCTTCTGCTATCTGAGCATCATTCGAATCCATCAAGGAAGGTTATGCCATGAATACAATCTCTAAAGTGTCATCAGAAATGTTGGTCTGTGTGGTCCTCTAAGGGTCATGACTAACCCTCCTAAAACGTCCCAGAATCTCACCAGCAAGCAGTACACCTTCTTAGGGCTAGGCGTCCAATGTTCTCTTGGTTGGGCATCCTCGGCCAGCTGCTTTCTGAGCCAGCTGCAGCATTTGCCTTCTTTGAGATGCTGGGGTCTAGAGGGAAGCAGCTGCAAGGGTAAGGAGGGGAGACTCATCAAAGCCCTATTAAGCAGCAGAATTGCCGAGTTCAATTTAATACAATCCTCTCTCGGCCTGTCCCGGTCATAAGGGAGTGAGCTTCATCGAGCATTTTAATCAACTCAAAAGGCAATTTGTTCAGACCCTCTGTTTATAACCTTGACAAGTGGGCAGGTTATTTTTAAGCACATGGCCGAATGCAGAGAGAGCTAGCAAGAGAGCTTTCCTCTGAAGACAATCCCCAGGCTGCATCGAAAGGGAAGCATATGCAGGGCACTGCTTGCTATAAACACACTTCAGATCGAACCAGGTAACTAGTCACTTGGAAACCCATGAGCCAAGAAAACATTCTCTAAACATATGGAAGAAGCATGTGGCTTTTCTTCTTGAGTAAGAACAGGAGGTGGGGAAGAAGCATGGCCTATTCACACTGAGGTTTAACAGCTTAACTTTGAGATATCTGACAAATCCAGGACGAAATGACATGCACTGTTAGATCAGAGCAACCATCTGCTGTGAAATGGTTAATCCAGAACAGATACCAGTGCTGAAATCCATGCTTGCAACAGACTACGGTTGTTACTTTGACCAGCATTGTTTTGTCACATTGATTTTTCTTACCTCATAGGTATCAGTTTTGGAACATCACTTTGAAAGCCTGCAAAGATTTAAGTTTAGCATCCATTCCTTCAGGATTGGGGATGCCTCTATGGTTTTTTGCCCAGCCTTTTCAATGCATCAGGCATTAGAGATCTTCTAGTTTCCAGAGGTACATCTGTTTTCTTCAGTTCTCATAGCTGTTCTTTACTATTTTTCAATATTTTTCTTTCAATTCCTAGGTGTTGCCTGATGAGATGATGGGTCCTGGTCTGTAGCTGTACCATGATTTACAGAGTGATGCACCAGGCCCAAAGTTGCCACTGCGAGGCTTAACTGGGGTTCAGTGAGTTGGTTGCTTTGAAGTGGCAAGGGGAAAAAGTTTGGAATGGTTTGTTGACTCTTTTGTTTGAGTGTTTTCACCATTCACTTTGGAGGGAATGACTTGAGCTTGCTGAGGAGTGTATGGCCTGTTGTTGCACTGGTTTGGTCACAAAACCCATGATAGGTTCATCTTAGAGTCACCACAAATTGGAAATAACTTAACAGAATGCAACAAGGAATCCGCAAAGCTTGGGAGGTTCTCCCAGGGCATAAAGGGTCCTTGGACTTGCCATAGAAACTCACCTTCTGCTCTAGAACATGGCCAGGGTAAAAGGGTGAATTTGTTAAAATGTCTGGAAACTAAGCCCTATGAAGTGCTGTGAATGGACCAACTGTGTATCTTTACCCTAGAGAAAGGGAGGTTTAAAGATTATGGAGTGAGTTTGATTCCCCCTTTTCTGACTAGTAGATTGGCTTAGCCCAGTCATTCTCAACCTGTGGGTCCCCAGGTGTTTTGGCCTACAACTCCCAGAAATCCTAGTCAGTTTACCAGCTGTTAGGATTTCTGGGAGTTAAAGGCCTAAACATCTGGGGACCCACAGATTGAGAACCACTGGCCCTGGTTCTTGGCTAATACATCAAGCAAGGGTAAAAACTGTGTAGCCCTCCAGATGTTCCTACTGTGAAACTGCCATTGCCATTGAAGTGGGCTCAAAACCCATGGATGAAAAATACAAGGAAGTAAATCTGACAAAACAGTAGGAAGAACCTGCTCAATGGTAATGACTGTTTGACAATGGAACATCTGGAGGGCCATAAGTTCTTACCCTTGCTTGGTGTATTAGCCAAAAACCAGGGGCTAATTCAATCTACTAATCTCAGCTAGAATAAGTCAATTAAATCAATGAGATGTTCATAGCTGTGAATCAATGGGACATGTAGATCACAACAGTGCTACTCAGTGTGGTAGGGCCTGAACCATCACATATCTCTGCACTTTTGGCTGCTGTTCACCCATTTCCAAAGAAACAAGGAAACATTTGTATCCATGGACAAAAAATATGGTGCCAGTCCCAATCGCACCCATGGAAAAACAGTCAGCTTGCTAAGCCAGAAAGCCTACATCTCCCAATGGTGGTTGTGTGTATGCATGGCCTGTGAGTTGTAATCCTAAAAACATAACATTTCTGAGCTCTGCCAAGAACACTGGTGGCACAAAGCAGCCACTTCAAAATACAACCTGTCATTGCCCCACAGCATTTGTCTTGACCATCCCCAATGGAAGCAGCAGCAGCAGAACAACTGGAGTTTGAGGAGAGGTCCTGTTTCTGATCATAATCTTAGAGAGCCAAGTGTGCTTTTCTGAGACGCGCCATGGATCTGATAAGGTTCAGATCTTGCCAATTGGAATCTCATTAACCAAGCTGAGAGAAAAGAGGAGGGGGAGTCAAACCTGAGCAATATGGTTGGAAAATAGTGACCTGGAAACCCGAGAGTGGGGCCAGCTGTCTTCTAAAGTGCTTTCCGTCAATTGGGTCCCAGGGTAATGTTTGCTTTGGCCCCCATTGGTGCTTTGGGCTGACAGAACAGCTGTTCAGATTTGCTGATGATATCACAATTAGCGGCAAATTGTTTAATACTTTCCCAGAGAGTAATGTTCATTCAGCCCTTTGTGATGAGAAGGCCTTCTCCCACACCCCATCTTGGCCAATTAAAGGGACTCAAATGGAGTCATCTCTGTTTCAGCGTCCTCAGGCAGGTAATTTATTGCCCTTGTTTTACTGCTACCATCAGAGAAGGCCGTTACAAGAGTCAGGGTTACAGCTTCCCTTGAGACACTTACCATACGATTCCAGAGGAAAAGAAATCTTCATTTCTCTAAAGAAGCCACTTAATTTGCTTCCTTGCAGTTTAAGGAGCCAAACCACTTACTTAGTTCATCTCCCCTTTATTATTCAAATCTATATGTGAGCACTTGCTCAGCTGGTGCGAAGTTTTGGGCTTGAGTGCTATCAGTACACTGATGACACTCAGCCCGTTCTGAGGATGGAAGGCCAACCGGACTCTGTACCCAATAATTTCCATCAGTGCCTTGAGGCCGTTACTGGATGGTTGCGTGCCAGCAGGTTGAGAGTGAATCCAGCGAAGACAGAGATCCTATGGCTGGGTTGCCCGGGCAGTGGGGATATCCAGTTGCCTACCGTGTATAGCGAGGCATTACGGCCATCATCTTTGGTAAGGAGCTTGGGAGTCCTTTTGGAGTCCTGTGAGCAGAACTGCATTTTTCCACCTGCGTCAGGCTAGACAACTGGCTCCCTATCTGTCTCGGAACGACCTAGCTATGGTGATCCAGGCTACGGTCATCTCAAGACTTGATTACTGTAATGCCCTCTACATTGGCCTACCTTTGACGGTGACTCGGAAGCTTAAGTTAGTGCAGAATGCTGCAGCTCGGCTACTTGCCAGGGAGCCGGCGAGTTGTCATATAACTCTAGTCCTGCAGCAACTGCACTGGTTACTGATTGAATTCTGGATTACCTTTAAAGTGTTAGTTCTCACTTTTAAGGCCATATATAGTCTGGGGCCAGTCTATCTGAGGGATCGCATTATCCCGTATAAATCCCAGAGATTGCTGTGTTCAGAAGATCAAAACCTATTGGAAATTCCCTGTTGCAGGATCTTTCATTTGAAGGCGACCAGACGTAGGGCTTTCACGATCATTGCTCCATCGCTTTGGAATGCTCTTCCCCCTGAGGTCCGAGCGCTACGGGACCTGGTGGCTTTCCGCAGGGCTTGCAAAACTCATCTGTTCCAGCAGGCATTTGAGTTGTGTTAACTGAATGTTAATGTTGTTTTAAATTGTTGTTTTAAATTGTGTATGCTGTATTTCTGTGAACCACCCCGAGCCTTTAGGAGTGGCGGTATATAAGTTGAATAAATAAATAAAGTAAAGTAAAACAGCAGGCGATACTATCTTTTAGTAATGGATAGGCAACATTGGATCCCATAACTTTCCCAATTTAGCAGGGACAATCTCCTATTAATCCTCTGTCACCCCACATTTCCAGCTGCTTTCCAAACATCCCATATTCTGGGTTGTTGTGAGTTCTTTCTCCCACCCTGGACATTCCACAGACATATAAACCCCACTTTCCTAGTTTTCAACAGACCTCAAAACCTCTGAGGATGCATGCAAAACATCAGGAGAGAATGCTTCTGGAAGATGACCCTACAGCCTGAAAACTCACAACAATCCTGTGATTCCGGCCATTAAAGCCTTCAACAATACATCCCAGATTCTTTCTATTTCGCCTATTTCCCCCCTTTGTCCTCAGCTGATGGGTATGCATGTTCTGATTTGGTTTTGTGAAATTTTGAAGGCTGTGTTCTAGGATCACACTCTGGATTTCATTTACCTCATTCTGTCTGGGGGATTCTGAGAGTTGCAGTATGAAAAATGAACTTCTCTAAACTCTGTTTTTGCATTTTGAATCCTGTCTTTTACAATCTGATAGCACAGGTGGGGAAATGTTGACCTTCCAGATGTTTCAAACCACAACTTTCATATTGTTTTACCATTGGGAGTGCTGACTTGGGACTTCTGATTATTGACATCCAAAACATCTGCAACAGAGTTCCTATTCATGTTTTAACACCATTCAACCAAATGGATTCTCATGCAAATTTCTTATTTTATTTTTGTTTTGGTGCTACAGGAAGCTAATCCCAATGACTCTATCTGGCATGGACCACTCAAGATTGCTGGACTTCAGCTCCTATTATTCTGGTACAGCACAGCTAATGATGAAGAATGCTGGGATTTATGGAAAAAGAATTGGGAGGATTCTGGGTTATTTTTTAAAAAAACCAATGACTTAGATAGAACAAGGATTCCCAAACTCTGGTCTTCCAGGTGTTTTGGACTTCAGTTTCCAGCAGTCTCAGCCAATTAGACCAATGATCATTGATTGTGGGAGCTGATATCCATGACACATGGAGGACCAGAGTGTGGGTCTAGATTCTAGATCAAAGCATGACTGCACCAATGCCAAAGTGTTAATGAATTACGGTCCACCTCATCCCTCCTGGCATTCAGGAAAAAGGTAAAAAACTAGCAGATGGGGATTTTAATGGAATGGATGAAGAGGGCCAAGTTTTTAAAATATGTGATATGTATTTTAAGAATGTATTTTATTGTTTTGGGGTTTGGGGCAAACCTCAGGACCCCAAGAGAGTAAGCCAAGAGTTACCTGACAGACTTTGGGTGCATCTACCCTGTAGAATTAATGCAGTTTGACAGTACTTTTAATTGTCATGGCTCAATGCTAGGGAGTTTTGCAAGTTATCTTGTCTTTGCCAAATCATGCTGGTGCCACATAAGACTCTTCTGATCCCATAGCACTGAACCATACTTCTCCAATCCTTCCATGGCCCTGCACCCCTAAGCCCCTATAAAAGTTGAGGGCCACTTGCAATTATGTTTAATTCTGTTGATTTTTACCTCTGGTGTAATTCATGTGTGGTGTGCACTTTTAGTTGTATTTGTTTTAACCATTGCAAGCTGTCTTGAGTCCCAAGGCTGGAATAAAGATGGGAACAACTCAGGAGGAGAAGGAATCCAATCCATGCATGAAATGCAAAGTGCTAAACCATCTTTGGCCTTTAGATGAAGTGAGCAAATAACAGTATTGAAGAAGCATCAGTGTAAATGGATATAAGGGTAAATAGATGGCTTTCCCATGGAGTGGTAAAACCGTTTTGTGAAAAGAATTCCCTCCTCAAGCCTTTACACTTCCCTGGCTTCACAGTATAATGTATGATAGGAATCTAACACACCAGCTTCATAGCCTCTCAGTATTTGCTAAATCTTTGCAGGTAGAAACATTGTAAATCCTGCCCTGCTCATTTGTCCTGGCAGAGCAAATGTAAAATATCAAACTAGATGAAAGAAATTGGTGCTCTGCCTTCCAACATTGGTAGACCCAGTCCTAATTAATCCTCTGACATATTGTTTTTCAGTTGCTTTTTAAATGTTCAAATACCTCTCTGTTCCTCCCTCATTTGTTCTTTGTTCTCAGCTTATTTCAAATTGTTGTAAAAAGTAAGTATTAGGGTTGGTTGATCAAGAAAAATTGTGGTTCTAAAATCAAATGGGGGGGGGGGGGGTTGATGCTTAACGTAATGACTTACAAAAAATTTCAAAAAAAAATCTTATTTGATATGTTATTCATTGCGAATTTTGTAATTAGTTCTAAATTGCCCAAAGCAGGGAAACAGGACTGACACTGTTAAAAGCACAGGCAAATCAAGGGGGAAACATTTCCCTTCCCTTCTGGAGTGCAATTCACTGGAGATTAGTACACATCAAATCAGATTAGTGATTAGTACACATCAAATCAGACTATGTGATATATTGGCAGTAATGTGTGCAGATCCGAGTAGGGTGGCCTTTTGCAGCTGACAGGTGGTAATTTTGTCAGCGCCGAAGATCAATATTTGTATAGAGAAGACAACCCCCCACTCCTGAGTACTAGCTCTGGCAGAAGCAGAAAGATCTCCCTGAAGAGTGCAAAAGGACTTCAATTCCCAGAAGCCTCGGCACTTAGACCCAAAAGAAAGGGATTGTGGGAATTGAAGACCAGCAAAAAAACACAGGGTAGGCTATGGAAATACAAATCTGGGCACACAAGGTACTAGTCCTGGGAAGGTATGCGAATGGACAGTTACACATCAAACAAGCAAAGGTAAATGCCAATATTGGTATATTGTATTGCACAAATACATCAAAAATACAGTACATGTCATACATATGAAAAGGCATAGAACAGTAAAGTAGTAATATCACTATCAAAAATGTAGGCTGTTGTGGCTAATTGTACCCAATAACATCACAAAATACAGGTATCTGAGAGGTATTCAAAGCACTATCATATAAGCAGCAACACATGAGTAAATATAGCTGTAACCTGTGGAGAGTTCTCCCGGGACTACAGTTCCCAGAGTCCCTTGCGGGGGAGCGGAAATGAAGTAATCTTGTGGCAAAACCCAGTGAACAAAGCCAGATATCGTGCCAAAGTAATGTATATTACCTGACGAAATATAGAGGGGCTAATATAACAGATGGTAGTTCAGATTCCAGCTCTATGAAGTACCCCAAAGTAATATTGATAAAGGCCAACCCACGGAAATCGTCGTGGAGGACTACACTTCCCAGAATGGGTAGCGGCAGCGTCACTCCCGGTTCCCCGTAGAAATGCGGGGAAAACAAATAGGGCAATAAGATGAATGAAGGTGGGAAGGAACAGAGGGGGAGAAGACAGGGAGAAGGTGTGTGAGTACAAGAATTAAGAATTAATTACAATAATTACGTAAAATGCCGGCCTCCAGGATCGAAAAACAAAGCCTACTTCCGGGTTAGCCGACGAGGTGCGGTAAAGCTCATAATTAGCCTTTTGAACGGATCGAATACGAATTAATTTAATTTCTTTATCCCGTAAACCAACCCTAGTAAATATATAGTCTGTGCTCAATGAACTTTATATCAGGAGAGGCAGAATCTTGCCCTTCCCATCAGTCTCAGGCAAAAGCAAACAGCTACAGCCTCCATGCTTGTGTGTACATCCATAATAAAAACTTTTGCCACTCTGGTGTTGCTTGATCACATGTAACACAAGTTATTTCTGTGAAATGTTGAGGGTATGGTGTACGGCAGAAGGAATGAAACTTTATTAACCAAGTAGAGTTATGCGTGGATCCGTTTCCTTTTGTTAGATCTTTTCTTTCGTTACTTTTGTTACCTTCAAGAGCCCCCTCCCCATACAAAAATCATCTTGACATGAAAGCAAGCTCTCCCTCTGCTTTTGTGAGCACATGGCGCTCCATGCCTCCTTGCCTTAGAAAGAGAGAATGTGTATGTGGCATGCAGGCCCAGCGCTCATTCCTGCCTGCAATAAATCTTGTTAAATTCCTGCCTGCAGCCGAGTGCCTCCTCTATAGTAAGAAAGTCAGAACTTGCCTCTTTGTCTTGGAAAGAAAGAGTGCTTGCGTGGCATGCAGCCCAGAAAGTGTGTATGCTTGCCTGCAGCCGAGCGCCTCTCCTCTAGAGTAGAAACAGGTGAGAAGCCTCCTTAAAGAGTGTGCCTGGTTGCAGCTGAGTCATATTACACTTCACTATCCAACATGTTGGAGAGTGGAGCAACTTTGTCTCCTCCCCCCGGAGAAGAGATTGGTTAATTTAGCAGAATGTACTGGAAGGGAGGAGGGGCTGGCACAGTATGCTGCCAGCCCTCTTTTCCCTCATTCTGCTCTGGAGCATCGGCGAGGAAGGCAGTCCTTACGAAGAGGCCCTACTTGAGTGAAGGTCGGTTTGGGGCCTGCGGGGGTGTGAGGAGTGAGACCAGAGGTGGTTTTAACCCCCTGGTGTGGGCCTCCTCGCCACATCATCAGAGCAGGAACAGCTTAAGCATTAATATTATAAGTAACAGGGTACCTCCGGGGGGCAGAGGCTGGGGCAAGGGTCTATTAGGTTGAGGGCTTCCCCCTCCCACCCCTTGTCTGCCTAGCACTCAGGCCCCGGTATTCTCCCTCTTCAGGGGGGTAGAAAGGGTGGGAGGGGAGCCGTGGAGCACTAAATTTGCTTGGGGCTCTCTAGCGCCCGCTTCAGAGGTGTGTTGAGGGGCACGGACCCCAGGTACCTCGCCCCCCCCACCCCCTCTCTTTGTTTACCTGTGAGCGGCCGGCTTGGGCCTGGAAGAGCCCGCCAGGCCGCCCAGGCGTGTTGCGCCAGCCTCGGACGTGTTTCGGGGCAGGCCTGGTGCATCTGGGCCTGCCCCCTGCTGTGCTTGACTATAGGGGCCGGCTCGGGTATGCAGCGGCCCGCCAGGCCCCCCCCCCCGGCGAGTTGTGCCCGCTTCGGGCGTCTTCGGGCAGGCCGGGCCAGCTGGGCCTGGCCCCCCCCCCCCTGCGCTCGCGCGTTGGTCGGCCGGTAGGGCCCGGCTCAGGCCCGGTGGGAGCCCGGCAGGCCATGCGGGCGAGGGGCGCCGAGTGGCGCAGTAAATTTGGCGGAGCGCATGCGCCTGGGGGCGGCTGCTGGGGCGCGCATGCGCCCTTGTGGCTGCCCCTGGGCGCGCATGCGCCCTAGCATCAATTTGGGGAGGCAAAATGGCGGCGCCCTATGGGGGCCGCCATATTTGCCGTACAGCCTTCAGGGGGCCGCCATATTTGCCGTACAGCCTCCAGGGAGGGCTGTACGGCAAACAGCGTGTGGCGGCCGCCATCTTGGCCGCATGGCGGCTGGCCCAGGGCGCCGCCATCTTGGCCACAGGGTGGCTGGCCCGGGGGGGCACCATCTTGAAATTGGCGGCCATTTTGTGTCGCCGGGAAAGGATATTAAATAAAAAAAAAAAATAAAAATAAAATAAAATAAATAAAAATAAATAAACAAAATGAAAGGGAACTAAAATAAAATTGTTTGTTTGCCGCACAGCGGCAGGTTTAGGGCAGCGGCATTTTCAGGGGGCCGCCACGTGGGTCGTACAGTGGCATGTGCAGGGGGCCGCCATGTTGCCGCACACGCAGCATGGTCAAAGGGTCGCCAGGTTCGCAGTACAGCGGCCTGGGGGTGCGCCCCCTTGGCTGCACGGCAGCCGTTGGTTCGGGCCGCCATGTTGCCCGCATGACAGCCCAGGAAGGGAGGTGCCGTTTTAGCTGCATGGTTGGTGCCGTAGGGGGCGCCAATTTTTAGCCATGTCAGCCATGTTGGGGGCAGTAAAGGATGAATAGTTTAAATAGGGAACAAAAAATAGATGAATAAATAACTAAAATTATATATATATATATATATATATATATATACGCATATGAAATAAATAACATTAATAAAAAATAAAAAAGAAGACAAAGAATGAAAGGAATGAAGAAAGTCAATGATTAATGAATAAATAAAGAATGAATTAATTACTTAATAAATAAGGATAAAAAATAATATATATATATAAAATAAAATAAAAGAGACGGTGGCATCCGCTGGCGGTCGCCACTCGCATTAAATCACTGCTAAACAAGAGTTATAGGTTCATAACAAGCCTGGGGGCAGAGTGCGATTTTGCCGGTCAATATTCTAGCTTGCTGTTGACCTATGCAACTCTAAGGGAAAGTTGTATTGCCCAGTCGTTAGCCAATGGCATTAAATCACTGCTGACCATGAAATCATGGGTTAAAGCAAGCACTGGGGCTGAGTGAGCCCTCGACTGGCAGTGGTCTAGCTTGCTGTTGACTTAGGCATTTTTAATAGGAAGTTGCATCTGCTAATGGGTAGTCAAGTGCATAAAATCTCTGCTAAACAAGGAGTCATAGGTGCAAGGCAAGCCTGGGGGCAGTGCGAGACCCTGACCGTTAATAGTCTAGCTGCTGGTGACCTATGCAACTCTAACGGAGAGTTGCATCTCGAAGCCGGTAGCTAATTGCATTAAATTACTACTGACCACGGAATCATGAGTTTAAGGCAAGCCTGGGACAGAGTGAGCCCTCGACGAGTAGTAGGCTAGCTTGCTGTGGAACTATGCATCTTTAATAGAAGGTTGCACCTGCTAAGGGGAGACAACCGCATTAAATCACTTCTAATTAAGAAGTTATATGTTCAAAGCAAGCATGGGGGCAGGGCGAGGTCCCGACTGTTAATAGTCTGGCTTGCTGTTGACCTATGCAACTCTACTTGAAAGTTGCATCTCCCAGTCGGGGGGCAATTGCAATAAATTGCTTCTGACCAAGGTATCATACGTTTAAAGCAAGCTTTGAGGCAGAGCGAGCCCTTGACTTATAGTAGTCTAGATTGCTGTCGACCTCTGCACCTTTCATGAAAGGTGCATCTTTTAAGGGGTTGTCAACTACATTAGATAACTACTGACCAGGAGGTCATGGGTTCAGAACAAGTCCGGGGGCTGAGTGAGTTCCCGACTGGTATGGTGTAGCTTGCTGTTGACCTAAGCAAGCCTAAAGATAGTTGCATTGGCTGGTGAGTAGACTGATTAGTAGCCAATTGCATTACATAGCGGGTGACCAAGAGTCACGTGTTCAAAGCAGGCTTGAGGGATGAGAGAACCCCCGATGGTTAATAGTATAGCTTGCTGTTGACCTAGGCAACCTTGCGGTTGACCTGGTGGCAAGCCGCAATAAGCAGTTATTGCTTGTATTTTATCCGCTGGTGGTAGCTAGCCGAATAATAAATAAATAAATAAATAAGTGACGGTTGATTAAGAAGTCATGAGTTCGAGGTCAGACAGGCATCAGGGTGGTCGTCCGACAGTTAAGAGTCTAGTTAATGTTGTTCTATGCCACCTAGAGAGAGTTGCATTCGGCCATTGGTGGCCGACCGCATTAAACCACTGCTGGACAAGCAGTCGGGTGTTTGAAACCAGCCTTAGCAGAAGCGACACCAGGATGCAGTCCCGCAGATGGTATGGAACCTCAACTATAAAATTATTAACACGGTTGAGTTGGTGAGTGACGGCTATTGACATTGGGCATTATTCGCCTGCGGTAAGAGCATTGCGAGTTTACTGATGATGGAGTTGAGACGAGCTTTCTACACGGTGCCCACAGATTGGGATGCTTTGTGGAAGCCATCCTCCATCCTTGCACGCTCTTTATTATACACTGCATTCCAACTCACTGGGTTACTTTCTGTTATTGCAATGGGACCCCGTTCACGGGGATACCCTTCACCCAGTAGTTAAGAAGCGAATCCCGTCGAGCAGTGATAACTTTAGAATATGGCGTGTTCAAGACAGGGGGTTAGCACGGGCAAGGACTAGTATTGGCTGTCAATAAGGCCTTAAGGGTGGCCTCTTATGCCTCCGGGGTTTTCGGCTTAGAAGTATATGTTGGCGGGCGTTCCGGTTCATTCGCTCTTCAGGTTCTGGGGGTTTTGCACTTTGGAGGACTCTTCATTAGCCGTTGAGGGACAGGTTGTTACTTCAGGTGGGTTCTGTGCGATGGGGGGGGGGGGGCTTTAGCAGTGGAATAGTCCCAGCCGTTAGTCTGGTCCAATCCAGCCTATTTGTGTAGGGTTGCGGCACACAACCTTAAGGGTAGTGTATCGGTTTTGGCCCCAGACTTGAGGTGCCCTGGTACGGGCGGTCAAGGAGTTTGAGGAGTTCAATGGACACGTGCACTGCCGCCGGCCACCCTCCTTGTTTCGTTACGGGCATAACACAGTGGTGATGTTTCCAAAGGCGGGGAATGGCTCCTCAATCGGCCAGCGTGCAACTGGCGGTGCTAGCTTATGGCTCCTGGGCTCGGGGCATTTCAGATGCAAATAATAACGGTTGCTGGCATAGGGAAGTCACCTGGGGGTAACGGAGTCAAGCCCAGGCGCAGGATTACAGAGTCCTGAGCACCCTGGGTTCGATGAGGACTGAAGCTCGTAGGACACGAGGTTTATGCAGATACATAGGAGCAGAATTTGTTTCAGGGGGATGCCGGGACAGTTCCTTTGCAACCCTATTAGAGCAGTAAGACAGTCCTACTATTTAAAATGGTTAGGTTTATGCGGGCCCTGGGTGAAATTCACCTACAAAACAACGCGTAATGGTGTGGCGTTGCTGGTTAAGTTATTTAAATTTTATTTGGGGTCTGGAGGCGACGTCATTAGGCTGGCGAAGTGTAGTGAACCCGTGTGTTATGGCCAGTTGATGCTTTGGTGCTATTCAAACGAGTAGCAAGCAATGGGCAGGGTTACTGTGGGGCCAGTGGGATGGCAGAGCGCTTACAACACTACAGTTGTGAGCGGGCGCCAGTTAGGTGATAAAGGAAATGGTTTTGGGGCATTACAAGAAGTGTCCCGCTGTGGCTGCATTGGAAATGCCTTGGCGGCCAATGCTATATGACATGACTCAGAGGGGGTCAAACCACAGGCGGTATGGAAACAAATGCCTTTAGGGGGATCTCTTGGAGATCCGTTTTGCTAACACATGGAGGGACTATCATCATTTGTGGGCGCAGTAACTTTCAGTTGGATGCTAGGCAAGCCAGGAGGACTCATTATGGTCAGCATTTTTGGGCAATGCAGGTTTGCAACCCACGCTTGCTGCATTGGGGAAGATTCGGTGGCCAAGGCTATGTGATGTGACTAGGGGGAAGAATAACCCAGTACCCCTGCCAATTGTATAGGCTTGAGGCTGGTGTGGCCCAATGGTTTGTGGATGCATATTAACAGCTCCTGATCCAGGCAGCTGCTTGGACAGCTTTCTTTGCAGCCCTGGGGATGGGTGTGCTAGTCCCAGCTTCCAAAACTGATAGGACCATATGGGCCCTGATACAGTCTGACCAACTTTTACTCAGAATGGTATGGTATTGCTGGTTCGTTCTTTTAAGACGGACCAGGGGGCCAGGGGCTCAGTTATCAAACTTTTAAAGTGTACTGACCCTGATTTATGCCCGGTTGCAGCATTGGCGCTTTTTTATGGGATTAGGAGGCAAGGGCCAGGTTACTTGTTCAGCACCAAGATGGCACACCGCTGTCCAAATACCAGTTATGGGCTGTTATCAGCAAAGCGCTGAGTTTGATGGGTCTGGGCAATTTAGGTTGCAACCCAATTTTTTCCGCATTGGAGCAGCTTCGGTGGCCAATGCGATGGGATATGACACGGAGAAGTTTAAAACCCTGGGCAGATGGAAATCAAATGCCTTCAGGAAATACCTGCGTACTCCGTTGTCATAATGTTGATCTGTTGTTTCAGATCCTGCGTTGCTGAGCCATAGATGGAGGATCCTCGTCTGCGGACACAGTTTCACACACTGGGTGTCCCGGCAGGCCATGAGGTCTCACTATGGTCAGCATTTGGGCCTCGCATCCGTAGCTACAGTTGAGTGGCATGGGATCAGAGGTATGCGTTGGGACGGTCTGCTCCCGCTTTGCTTGCAGTCTAGGAGAGGGCCCCCTCCAGACATTTGGGTGATGCACCTTGGAGGCAATGATCTGACCTTGGAGGCCTTTTGAAGAGTAGGGCCCCGTACTTGCAAGCTTGAAATAACATTGTAAAATATGGCATGCATGGCCACGGGTGTAAATCGCCTAGACTGTGATCATCCCTCGCTTCCGTTAGTCTGATGACGGGGATGTTATCCTATATATAAAAATGATATTGGCTAGTAAACAGGTAAACCGGGCCATGCACATGGCGCTTGCAAGAGGTAGGGGCTCCTACATATTTCATAGGCTGATCTTGCTTGACAGCCCGCATCTTTGCAGATCGGATGGGATTCATCTGTCTGGTAGGGGCAATTCATGGTTTTTACTGGATTTCATGATAGGTGTTCAGTTAATAGTGGATGGCTTGGTGGGGGATGGGAGCTAAATAGGACATTTGCTCCCAATCCGTGGCGTAAATAGTTGAGTTATTCAAAGGTTTGTATACACTTAAGGCACCCCTTAGGGGTGTGGGTCATTATGCAAACACTCACCTAGACTGTTAATTTTAGGGGTGAGGTGATGATGAATGTTCCAGGAGCTGGGAGAGTCTAGTCTCAAAAGTTGAGAGAGATTTCTCCTGATGTTTCCCTTACGGGTTGCTCGTGTTGAAATATACAAGGGACCCAGGTAGTATGCCTGAATAGCTGAGGGTAGACTTTAGGAGACACTACCTCAGCTTGCACACACCAAGTTAAAACTGACACCAACAAGTTAGTTGAGTTACAAGTTAAATAGGTAACTATTTTAATAAAAGTTGCCCAAATTTTGAATCCATATATTTTTGTCTGTCTCGTTATTTCGGGGGGTTGGCAGACAAAAGGTAAATCTCACTCTTTGTTAAATGGCTCCCAGGTTGCTTCTGTTCAGTTACTGTTCCTGGTGTGATTGTTGCAGTTCAAACATTCCAGCATCATATGGTGTGAATGGGCATATTCTCCTCTCCTCCTCCTCACTATCTGCAAGCAGGATGGAGTCACTTCACTTTTGGTATCTGAAAAGATGGACATCCTATTTTACAGGAAAATGTATTTACTCTGTCTCCCAATTGTTGAGAGAGAAAGAGAGAGAGAAAGAGAGAGGGAGAGAGAGGGAGAGGGAGTGCGCTGTAATTGCACTGCCATTGTGTGGGTCACAATTACAGTGCTATCCTCCATTTCATTGAATGTTGAAACTACACAGTAGCAGCATAAGGAAAAAGAAAAATTAAATAATATGCATTGGAAGGCATACATGGATAAGAAGGTGGGAATTTGGAGGATATGAGGACCCCAGGGCAGATGAATATAACTGAAGAGTGGTTTGGCTCTTTCCCATCCCCGCTGCAGAGTAACTTCTCTCCTAGAATATGATGCAATTTCTTTTACTGCCATCTATATTGGTGGGGAGGTTAATCTACTATGGGTTTTACTTGAAACCTTAAAGTTCAGTACCTTTGATAGCTCCTCCAAACTTTGGATTATAACCCAGAGTGGTTTTACTGCTCCATTACTATGGAACTTAAGAGCTAGCATTGCTTTGGTGGTAAACATAGGTATTCACAATCCCTTATGAAATGCAACATGGAATTGCCAACCATATCCTGTAAGATGTGTTATTAACCATTATCCATTTCAGAGGCGATGAAGTGGCAAATCTGTGAACTCTTTTATCAGTGCCCATCATGTAGACCAGCAAAATGAAACCTCCTAGATTTGGGTGGATTTAGGGAACTGTAATTTCCAAGCTCCGGAACTTCCATGTTGAGAAACAGTTTAGCTCCAAATGCCAATTGCTGTGGAGAAAGCCTGTGAGACATGCTCACACCATCCTATTTTGAGTGGGCGAGTCTGGGCTTAAGGGTGGAGGCAAGACAGGTGGTTCTTCTCACCCCATGACGGCTGTTTCATGAAATTCTTTGTGGCTTCCCTCAAAGACGCCCATTCCGAGAAAGAATTGTCTCCATTTTTGCTGTCGGCAACCTTTCAACATCAGCTCTACCTGGAACCTACTGGGGAATGTTTACATGGGTGCCCAGAAACCACACACAGGATTTCCTCTCTAGTCCTTGCCAAAGGGAACACCAAAGAAAAATTTTGTGGCTGCCACCAACAGCACTTAATTTGAAGCAGGAAAACAGAAAGGTAACCACCGACTCTGGTTTCACTGCCTAGATTCTTTCTGCTGGCTAGCACTTCTGAGGCCAGCTATAATGTAAAGTGTTGCTATGCCCAAATGAAAGATTCTGGGGCAGAAGGAAAGAAAGGTGACAAAGGACAGTAAGAAGAATTTGCCCATCTTTGTGGACTGCTTCATCTCATTGCCTTCTGGCTTTCTCTCTCTGCATGTGTGCACTCATTTTTTTATGTAGTCACACCCAAGGACACAACTGGGAGAAGATGCCAAAAAGGAACAATTTTCCCCCCAAGTAAGATGTCTGCATCTTCAGGGGAAAGCCATTTTATTTGGTCCCCAAAGTTCAAGCATTCCAACAATGTAAAACTTCAGTTGAGCATTTAGAAATTGGGTTCAGGCATCCAAAAAGGGGGGCAAAGGGATAAAGGGAATGCAAACACAGCAAACAGAAGAAATCTAAATGTTAACCAGGTTCAGTGTTCCAATCGGTACAATATTAATACTGGAGGAAAATTTTCATTAGAAGGGAAAATTCTTACTTGGGGAGGTAACACCCATGTTTCCTCTCCCCCGCACCCTTCCCACAGGTATGCTCCTCGGCCCACTCCACATTTCCCTGCCTTCCACCAGCCACCTGTCTTTGGTTAACTTTATGCTTAGTAAGAGAATTAGAATGAGAGTATGCTAAGTGACTTTACAACCTGTGCTGTGTGTTTTGTGTGTCAGTCGTGACATTCATTTATAGCTCATGGTGGAAAGCAAGCTTACGGGCTATGTGTGGATAAGGTGCACAGTATATGAAACCTCAATGAATCTCCTGTTAAGCTTGGGCCCCATCTCCAAAATATCCTAGTATGTATATGCAAATTAAGATTTTCTGAAATCCAAAATCCCAAACACTTCTGGTCCCAAGCATTTTGAATAAGGGATTCTCATCCTGTGCGACGATGAGGGATCAGGTGTTATCTTGGAATCAACAAAGTTCTTGGATAAATACAAAAACTTCTGTTGCAGATTTGTCTTTCTTTCTAGTAACTTCAAAATTCTATAGTAAGATGTATTAGGATTGCTGTGGGTAAGGATATGAGATAATCTATATATGAGGCTATGAGGCAATCTATATATGTAAAGAAATTACTGCCACCTCAAGTCCTTCTCCTTGGTGTCCCTTCTTTTCCCACTTTCTCCTTCCCCTCCACTACTACTATTGTTCCTCCTCCTCCTCCTCCACTCCATTTTCTCCTCATTATCCACAGAGAAAGAAAAAGGTATCTAGTTTCTGGGTGAGAGTCGCCTTAACTTCTGGGTGAGAACAGCCTAAACTTCAAAGCCGCATGGGCACTGGTCCAGTTGGAAAAGCATCCGTTGGTCATCGGCATCCCGTCTCCATCAGAAGCCCCTTGTGAATCTGGGAGGCCCTTTGAGGCTCTCTGGTCTTTTCATGAAATGCCAGCTCTGAAGCAAACAATTCCTCTTTCCCTCGATCTGACTCTGATCCTTGCATTACCCGCTGGGCGAGAGCCAAGAGCACAGCTCCCCAGGGGGTGGCGGGCTACAGGAGACGGGTCCAAATTTGCACAACTCACAGGCCTTGTGAGATGAAGTGTTTCCAAGTTTCTCATTCCTCTCCCCCCACTCCTGCCTGCCACCCCCTCCTACTCAATGCAATTTGACTTTAATAATAATAACTTGTGAACCTAAGGCTTGGGGCCTTGCCAGAACAAACACTGAAAACAATGTGGCTGCTATTAAGAAGAGGGGTAGGGGAAGAGGAGGTGAAGAAGGGGCTCCGAGGGAAGGAGAGGGAATTCCCAGGATGCCGGCCAACCCCAAACATAATTCTAATTCTGTTATTATTTACACTGGAGGAAAGTTCATTGAGAAGTGCCAACGATACGTATATCATCACATTAATGCTGCGTATATATGCAAATATACCATCAAATGCAGTAAGTGCATTACTAGCTGAAATGATCTTGATTAGTACCAAGTAAAGTAAGCCTGTTGCAGAGTGGTGAGTCAGCAGGTAGGTAATGGCTTCTATGGCAGGCTGAACAACCGTCAGAGCCAACTTGAAAGTACATGACAATGATTCCTTTCTTATATTCTCAAATCTTCCTTTTCTGTTACAGATAATTTTGTTTGTGGTGTGTGCTTTCACATTAATTCTGAGCCTTCCTCTGAGGCTGAGAGAGTGTGTCTTGCTCAATGTCACCTAGCAGATTCCATAGTCAAGTGGAGAGTCAAAGCTTGCTCCCCAGAGTTGTAGACCAATGCTCAAATCAGTACCCACCCCAGAAAAGAAAAGCCAGTCTACATGCAGATATGTAACACTACATGCAGAGATGTAACACTGAGCTCAAGTAATCCTTCCATGTCTCTTCTTCCCACATTCAAAGACATGGTAGAACTGCCTCCCTCCAGTGGATGGTGCAGAGCATCAATTCAGGTGGAAATGAAACAGCTATTCTCTTATGCAGGCTTCTCATTCATTACTGTTTTTAACTGCCATCACTTTGGCTTATGACGATCCTATGAATGACAGACATTTCAGTCACGCTATCCTCAACAGCTCTGCTCACAACTTGCAGAGTCAGCACAGCTGTGACTTTCTTACTTGAGTCTATTCATCTGGAATGTAGACTTCTTCATGTCCTACTGCCTTCTACCGTCCCAAGCAGAATTGTCTTTTCTAGTGAGTGATATCTTCTCATGACTAAAGTACAACAGTCTCAGTTTAGACGTCTTGGCTTCTAGAGAGAATTCAGGCTTGATTCTCTCAACAACCCATTGATTGGTGATTTTTTAGCAGACCATAGTATTTATTATTTATTTATTTCCAACATTTCTATCCCGCTGTTCTCAACCCCCGAAGGGGGACTCAGAGCGGCCTAACAAAGGCAACAATTTGATGCCGAAACATAGTACAAATACAATATAAAACCAAAAACATTGAGCATTAAAATACATTAAAATACAATTAACATTAATACATCATATACATTCACTTAAGTTAAAAACAGTGTTCCATCCATAATAGGAGCATTGAGCCATATCCATCAACTTGCCATTACAATCAATCCAAAGTGCTGTATCGTGCTAATGTGCAAAGGCCTGGTCCCATAGCCAAGATTTCACTTTTTTCCTGAATGCCAGGAGGGATGTATCCATAGAACTCTTCTCCAGCACCACATCTCCAATGAGTTGATTCTCTATCAGCTTTATTCATTGCCCATGTTTCACGACCATTCTGAGAAACTAGAAATAAGATGGCATGAATCACCCTAATTTTAGCATTCAATTATATGTCTTGACACTTCAGGATCTTGTCTAGCTCCTTGATTGTTCTCCTTCCAAGTCCTAGTCTTCTGCTTTCTTGGCAGCATTCTCCATTCTGATTAATTACTAAGTCAAGGTATCTTGAACTATTTCAATGTCTTCTGTTAGGAATCAAGAGCTGTTAGGCTCAAAAATATCCCTCACTTGGGGGCGATTCCACAAAAATATAGTAGTGTGCCAGAAGCACAGTTCATAACCAGCAGAAGCTTACGTATAGAGAGCAAGGATTGGTTTCCAATCAGGAGGATGGAAGAGAATTGCAGATCCACAACTTCATAAGTTCTAAAAATAATATGTTTATTAAAGTCAAAAGAAATCCATTCTAGATAGAAAAGGTTCTTGGAACTAACTAGCTTCTCTTACCTATCTTCTAAGGAAAGGAAAAAGGAAAAAGAACAAAATAGCATCCATGAATCTACATCTTGCCTGGAGAATGACAATATGCCTCCTCACTCTAGAACAGTGTTTCCCAACCAGTGTGCTGTGGTACACTAGTGGGCCGTGAGCGATCATCAGGTGTGCCGTGGGAAATTGGAACCTCCAATACCCTTTCTTCCCCCTCCTGCTGAACACTCGGGCTCCTTTCTTCCCAGCCTCGCTCTGCTTGCTTTGCCTCACTTTGCTCTGGGGCGAGTCTGCGTAGTAGCGCCCGCACGGGTCACGTCTTCCTCCCTCCCCCTCCCCTCCTGAACACGCTCATGCTGCCCCCTTGGATCAAAATGGAGGCAGAAGCCACAGTGTAGAAGAAAAAGTAAGTGTTCGGCAGGAGGGGGAAGACAGGGCGCGAAGGGGAAGGGGGAGGAAGAGGTCTCTGTTGAAAGCTGGCATGGGCAAACTTGGACCTTCCAGGTGTTTTGGACTCCAACTCCCACCATTCCTAGCAGCCTCAGGCTCTTTTCGTCCCCCCTCAGCCATTTAAGCAGGAAAGAGCCCCAGGCTGTTAGAAATGGTAGGAATTGAAGTCCAAAGCACCCAGAGGGCCAAAGTTTTCCCATGCCTGTTTTAGGGACCTTAAAGTGGTGAGCCTCCTTCCAACATTGTGATTCTGGATAGAAAACAAACAACAATATAACATAACATTGTTTGAGTCCACAGTGCTCTCTGGGTGTAGGTGAACTACAACTTTCAAACTCAAGGTCAATTCCCAAGCAAACCCTTTCAGTACTTTCTGTTGGTAATGAGAGTTCAATATGCCAAGTTTGGTTCAATTCCATTGTTGCAAGAGTTCAGGATGCTCTTTGATTGTGTTAACTATAAATCCCAGAAACTGTAACTCCCAAATGTCAAGGTCTATTTTCCCCAAACTCCATCTGTGTTCACATTTGGGCATATTGAGTCTTCATGCCAAGTTTGGTCCTGATCCAACATTATTTGAGTCCACAGTGCTCTCTGGATATAGGTGAACTACAACTCCAAAACCCAAGGTCAATGCCCACCAATATAGTATTTTCTCTTGGCTATGGGAGTTCTGTGTGGGAAGTTTGTGTCTTTCTGCCATTCCTGCCAGGATATCTATGTTGTGTTCATCGAAACAGGTCCAGGTTTCACACTGAGTGTATAAATACATTTAATAACATATTAACTATGTATTACTGTGTTAGAGTGTCATTTTGTGCCATTTTGGTTGGTGGTATGCCCCAGGATTTTGTAAATGTAAAAAATGTGCCACGGCTCAAAAAAGGTTGAAAAACACTGCTCTAGAAGAACAAAGGAAGAAGAGGAACCCCCCCAAAATGGAGACACTGGGTTTTGGGGGGTTTTATGGGCTATATAGCCATCTTTTAGAAGCAAGACAGGCCCATGGCCAGCCCAGGGCAATTCAAATATATTTAAAGAGGAAATTACATCTTCCCTGAAGAGATCACATTGCTAAGTATTCAAAGGGGAGGAGATAGTGGCATGCAAGATGAGGACAACCCCCTTCTAAGCCCCTTCTTGAGACAGGCATGCAAAGGAAACTTGGTGAAGGAATCCCTCATTCTAACCTATCTGGGCTAACTACTCATTGAGGGCTGGAGACTTGTGCAGTCAGGGATGAAACCCAACATCTTCATTTACTACTGTAAAGTTATGAAAATTCCCTATAGTCATGATTTTGTTTTCCTAAGGTTCAACTGTAAGCACACCTTTGCACTTTCGTTCCTTCAGTTTCCTCAACCATAATTCCAAGGCTTTGCTATTTACTGTTAGTAGGATGGTTTCACTTGCATATCTTAAACTGCTAGTATTCTTTCCTTTGGTTTTCACACCTCGGCTGCAAACAATACTTCAGTGCAGAGGTGGGAGAAAACTATCTGGCTGAAGAGGTGTAGGAGAAAGCTTCTTTGGAGCAGTGGAAGAGAGAGATCCTTTGGGGTCAGGGAACCTTTAATGATGTCATTTCAACAGCATTTTGCAGGTTCTCTAATGGCACACTCTTTGAGAATTTGTGAGCGAGATAAAAACCTCCCCCCACACTCCCCAATGATGAAGTGGCATACTGTACGGCGCTGCGTTTTTTGATGGGAACACTATTCCCCCAGTCGGTGGATATTTTAATTTCCTCTTTTCAGCTCCGAACGGATCCAAAACTAATATCGTTGGTAAAATGCAATAATAACCTCTATTTTATAGCTAATTTTCATTACTCATTAAATCATGACGAATGGAAAAATTTGATAGTGGAGAGAGGGAGCTGCAATGGCAATGCAGGCGTCTGCAGTGGGGCCAAAGTGGTCAGTGTTGTATTTGTCTTATTTTTTCAGCTCTATACTTTTCAGTTTAAGACGTGTGGTGCAGAGGTGGGAAAGAAATCATAAATTATTTTTTAAAAAATTCATGACACTGACCCAGTAAGGCAAGGAGAATCAGCTTTGAGACCCTCAGCCCTTTTTACTGATTCATTTCAAGATGTCGTCAGAATTTACTTGAGAGTAATTGCCATGTATCTCAACACAAGAATGCTTAATACTGCACTGTTAATTTCTTATCTCCCTTTCCCTCTATGAAACCAGAATGCTTTGAAACATTTAAACATGGCATGTGCTAGTCAAACGTTTGGATTAAAGCTCCCGGAATCCTACTATCAGCCTATTGGGGAGTCTGATAGTTGCAATTTGAGACTAAAACTCCTAAGCTTTGTGGCAGCTTTTAAATAAAATGACACGAAGCCTCACAGTGACAAGACTAACACAAAATTATGGAGCCCTCCAATAATTGATAGACTGCGATGCCCAGCCACTCTTGCCAGCACAGCCGATGAATGTTGGGACTTTTAATCCAATGGCATATATTGTATTGGTGTTGTACTGACATATTTCTGCCTTATCTCCTCTTCAAAACTGAGATTCAAGACAAAAACATAGTTGAAAGGAGATCCATCCATCCATCCATCCATCCATCCATCCATCCATCCATCCATCCATCCATGGAATTAGGAATATACTGTAATAACTGCAGAACCCATGCTCATGGTTTCACTTAACCAGATAAAAATTGTCTTCTTAGGAATTCCCAGGCAATTCTGTCTCCAACCTGGAAGTTATCATTGAATTAAGGTGGAGAACGTAGCAAATTCCTACCGAGGGTATCTTTCCAGTAATTGCTAGGTCTTCCAGTGCAACTTTATGCTATGCTGAGACTGGAAGTCAGGTAATTTAATGTTGTATTCAGAGCCCCCAGTAGCACAGCAGGTTAAACTACTGAGCTGTTGGACTTGCTGACTGAAATGTCAACCATTCGACTCCAGGAGTGGGGTGAGCTCCTGCTGTTAGCCCCAGCTTATGCCAAACTTGGAAACATATATATGTGAGTAGATCAATAGATACTGGTCTGGCAGGATGGTAACAGTGCTCCATGCAGTCATGCCGGCCACATGTCCTTGGAGGTGTCTAGGGACAGCGCCAGTACCAACTCTTTGGCTTAGAAATGGAGATGAGCACCTCCCCCCCCCCCCAGAGTTGGACACGACTAGACTTAATGCCACTTTTTTATTCACAGTATCAGCCAAGGATGTATCCTCCACAGATATGGGGGTCTTACAATATTTGGGTTTTTACAAGACTTTTTTTTGTCTCAGATGGCATTATCCTTTACATAGGGTAAATCTACACTCATGTGGTTGCACAGTGGTTGTGGTACATCAGCCATTCTGTTGAGTAGCAACATCATACAAACAATGGGACATGCAGAGTCACCACTTTTGCAAGTCTTGCTGCTTCAAGTGGGACATAGATGTATAGAGACTCACCATTCAAGAAGGCACAGATGCATGGCCATAATCCTGTGGGTTAATCCCAATTATTATAGCTTTATTGAACCAACTGTTGCATAGTGTGTCAAGGCATAGACAAATCCAGTTAAATAATAAATGGTACTTTAGTTGGGGGTATAATAGGATTTAAATCATGTGAAATAGTTTGTTTAAACATGTAGAGGTCTCCTTATATAACCAAGTACTAAATGCATGCATCATATAACGCAGTAGTTCTCAACTTGTAGGTCCCCAGGTGTTTTGGCCTAAAATTTCCAGAAATCCCAGCCAATTTACCAGCTGTTAGGATTTCAGGGGGTTGAAGGACAAAATATCTGGGGACCTACAGGTTGAGAAACACTGATATAAGGGACAAGGAGCAGTATATCTGCAAAGAGGTGAAAGGTGAGCTAATAGTCAGGTTGCTAGGAATCCATTACTTTAAGGGATGTCCTTGATTTGAAGACTGTGAAGTTTGTCTCTCTTAAGACTAACAGGCACCCCTTATTATAAGGATATTCCCTAGTATTTACGGATTAGAAGGCATTTCTTTTTTTAATATAGACTGTATAAGGTACCAAAAATCCCATATTTTGTGGCGTGGGCCCTTCCAAAATACGGAAATGCATGCACCGTGCACTTTATGAATCACAACATGTTCATTATACAGAGAAACATATGGCTGAATTGCCTAAAATCAAATGCCTCCATTTGGTATCTAGGTAGAATATAAACTTGCGAATAGCTCCTTCCTGATCAACCACCCTGCATGTCATGAATGTTAATTGTCCTTCATTGCTATTGTGAAAACCTGGCAAAATTACACAAAGGACATCTTTAAATATAAGAAGGGATGCCATGTAGAAGATGGAGTGAGCTTGTTTTCTACTGCTCCACAGATAAGAACATGAATCAATAGATTCAAATTACAGGAAAAGAGATTCCACCGAAATTTGAGGAAGAATTTCTTTACAGTAAGTACCTTTTGATTCCAAAAAGGACTGCCTCCTTCTGTCAGGATCTATATATAAAGGCTGTATGGCCATCTTTCAAGAGTAAATAAATAGGCATTGGGAAACTTTCATAGTCTCTGCATAGGGATTGCGAATGCTTAAGGGTCACAAGTGCATAACTCGAGGTCACTGTTTCTAAAACTATGGGTCCTGACCCTGGATGTGGTCCCATTTGCACAACATTGGTGTCACAAAAAAATTGGCAATGGTAATGCCACTCAGTGGCTGTTTTAAACATTTATATAAATCTGTTAACAATAATGTGCAATGTTTACAGTGGACTTCGCAGAAAATGCTTCCGCTGTACTTCATAAAAAGGAAGATTAACCTTGCAAATGCTGGTTTATTATCAGTAAATGTTTCGTTTTTATACTTATTTTGCAAACCTATATACCTGAAGTTACATTGAAAATTTCTCAGGCAGAAAGGGAAAGAAGTTTAAGAAGTCCTGTTCTAGGTTACACATTTGTAACTGCCAGAGTGCTTTATTACACTAAGCAGGCAAACTTGCATTTCACCTTATTGCATGATGACATGCATATATCTGCCTCTTTGTTGTGTTGTTACCATCACTTGTTATTGATAAATGAAACCTGCCAATAGCTCACAATCCTTCAAACTATCCTTTGCGATGGGTCCATTTTTTCTGTGCTGACAAGCCAACGTTAAAGTGACATCAGGGAGAAGGAATCTCTGCTTTTTCCCTCCTCCCTTCCTATTCCAAAGATGACAATTTCTCTTTTGCATATATATTTTATATTTTTTTTTTGTTTTGTATCAGAAACAACTTGAGAAACTGCAAGTCACTTCTGATGTGAGAGAATTGGTCGTCTACAAGGGGACACCCTGATGTTTTTGATGTTTTATCCTTGTGGGAGGCTTCTCACATGTCCCTGCATGAGGAGCTGGAGCTGATAGAGGGAGCTCATCCATGTTTTCCCAGGATTCGAACCTGTGACCTGTTGGTCTTCAGTCCTGCTGGCACAGACATTAACCCATTGCACCACCGGGGGCTCTTATTTTACAGTTACACTAGCGTATCCACCTGGGTATGCATTCTGTAATGCTATTTATTAGAAATACTAATTAGCCAGGTAGCTACACTAGTGTTTTGTAAAGGTTTCAGTACTTAGCTTCACAGCACAAATGGACTCATGTTAACTCTTTTCTCCATGCATACAGACTACAGTGCTCTGAATACAGGATTCTGTTAAGAACTGAACACAAGTTCTGTCATCTGAAGGACTCCTTTCCCCCTTCTCCAACTCCCTTCCATCTTAGCCCACCGAGAAAGCTCCCCACAGCGGTTCTCAACCTGTGTGTCCCCAGGTGTTTTGGTCTACAACTCCCAGAAACCCCAGCCAGTTTACCAGCCGTTAGAATTTCTCGGAGTTGAAGGCCAACTGCCAGAAACATCTCAACAATCCTGTTCTTGCTTGCTGTCCTTATCTTCTTCCATTTGTCATCTCTCCCTCTCGGGCCCCTCCTACACTGCCATATAATCCATATTATCAAAACAGATAATCCATATTATCTTTTTTGAACTGGCTTATGAGTCTACACTGTCATATAATCCAGTTCAAAGCAGATAATCTGGATTTTGTATGGCAGTGTAGAAGGGACATGAGGTAGTCTTTCTATCTCTATACTGCCCTCTTGTTGTTGAATCTGAGTGCTGCTTATATACATACATACCTATTTATTCGTTTTTGGGATTCTAGCCTCAAATGGAGTGGATGTTTTAGTTGTAATCCCATGAGTATTTTAAGTTGGGTCACAAAGGGTGTACGCACCATGTTTGTCCAGATCCATCAAGCCACATAGGAGCCTTAATGTAACAAACAAACAAACAAAAATAAATACCTATTTTCACTTATATAAATTTGTCCTTTTTCAAAGCTGTAATTACAACATTGCTCTAAAAATTAATAATTACAGAACAGTAGGAGTGAGGAAAGGTGCGGTTATTAGAGTATGTGGAAATATATGATCAAAAGACCACAAATGGCTGAATCGGTGAAATGCGTGATTGACGAGAGGTGCAATATAAAATATGCTCAACCTGGTATGTTTCCACTATCAATGATAGCAGTAGTGGAATAGCAGGTTGGTGTGATAAAGTACCAAGTCTAAAAAATGAGAAAATTACAAACACCTATACATTTCAAAGCAGCTCTCTCATCTTGCGATTCCTCTCCCTTGTCCCGAGACTCAGAGAAGGAGGGCAAGACACTGAGATACAGAGTGACATGTGACATTATTGCCATTGTAGATACAATCTCTTCACCATAAAAATCCCTCTACATTTCATTGGTGGAAGATGCCCTGTTCTTTCAATGCCTTCCCTTTTTCCCCAGAATGACATACGTGCATGAGCAATCTTCTGTTTTTCTATTATTTCATTTTAGTTTAATTTTTTTTTAGCTTCTCGTACATTGATCAGATTACTGCATGGAAACAGTTTGGCACCATTCTCAGTTCACGCCCTTGTCTTTCCTTTTTTTCCATTTTTCCTCTCAAGTTATTGATGTGCACCAGACCATAGATGCATTGATTAAATCACTGCGCAATATGGATTCTTGATGCAATTGCATAATTGTGGCAAGACTGCTTTTTTCTTCTGCTGCGGTTCAGTCTATACACACACACACACGCAAATATCTTTGCTGAGATCTGAGGAATTTGATATGGATTCTGGATAGCCTTCTAGAAATTCAGTGTAATAAGGACAAAAAAGCAGGAGAATTAAAAATAACACACACATAAACAGAAAGCCTCCAGCAGGCTGGCCAAGAACCAATAATGAAATTCACTTAATGTGGGTTTCCTCTGTGCCATCCTCCCCCCTCCATGGCTTGTCCTGCCTTTGTTCTGAAATCACCTGACTTTCATTTGACTGGAGGGATTTCTGAAATTCATTAGCTCATTAGAACAAATCTACATCTTAAAGTAGAAGGCAGACAGGATGAACTGCTTTAGGGGCAGGAATAGAAGAAGGCAGAGGATATATACCCATTTGAGGTGCATCTACACTGTAGGATTAATGCAATTTGGTACCACTTTAACTGCCATTGTTCAGTGCTATGGAATCCTGGGATTTGCTGTTCAGTGTGGCAATGATACTAGTTGGTAGAAGGCTTGTGCATAGATCTGTTTTCCTTCGGTACCTTCGGTACCTTTAGGAGAATGTAACGATAACTGCCCTTCTGGTGAGAAAATCTGCCCGCAACGAAAACAATTGGAAGCTGATCTCGGCTCCTCCTCTGCTTTTCAGCATCACCGTTTAATCTTTTTTTATTAATCCCAGCAATGCAAACAAAAAGAAAACCCTCACTCCCTAAAAACTACAACCAGTAATCTCTCCTCTAGAGTAGAGAGTAGAAACAGCTGTAGTGGATGTTGGTGGTGCAGGCCGAAAGAGGACACCCGTGCTCCTACCTGAAATGCCTCTCCTGTAAACAGCTTTCACTGCCTTCAGTGGCTCTCCTCTAGAGTAGACAGCTTTAAGAAGCCCGCCTCCTTTAAATCCCTAGGAAAGCGTGTGTGCAGGCATGGGAGAGAAAGTGCACGTGCCTGTACCCACAGCGCCTCTCCTCTACAGAACAGGTAACAAGCCTCCTTAAAGTGTGCATGCCTGCCTGTAGCGCCTCTCCCGTCTCCTCTAGAGTAACCAGCTTTAAAGCCTCCTTAAAGTGCACACAGCTGCCTGGAGTACTTCTCCAGTCTCCTCTAGAGTAGAAACAGCTTAAATGCCTAAAATTACAGGAAAGGGAGCCTGGGAACCTCTCTCTCCATAATTGGCCGGATAGAAAACAAATCTTTTGCCACCCCAAAGTGAAAACAGATATCTGCCCTTCCAACTCAGGAAGCTCCTGAAAAGCTGGATCTGGCCCCACCGGGCATCGAAACGGATCATGGTTTACTCAAAATGCACAAGCCTAGTTGGTAGAGAAGGCTAAAGACCTTGCGAAAAGCTGTATTTGCTAATGTCTGCAAAGGTATTCTGTGATGGCCAGGAGCTCTTCCAGAACTCTGTGGCCATCCAGCAGCAATGATGGAAACAGGAAACATGACATTACAATTCAATGGGATCAAACCAGCTTCATCCTGGCAGGACTATCTGACCACTATCCCATTATTGCTGCATGAGGAACATGGAGCGTATGGCCCCCTCCATGACCAGTCTGGAGTATTCCCATTCTCCCCTGGATTTTGTGGTATGTGTAGATGAGTCCCAAGTTTCATATAGATAGATAGGTAGATAGTAGGCATGAGAAAAAAAGTTATGAAAATGATTCGTTTCGTAAGAAATTCGTAAGAAATGCTACTTTCGGCGTTTCCGCACCTGGAACTCCAACCAGGAAGTGGACTTTCTTTTTCGAACTTGGGGGCCAGGATTTTCTTAAGTGTCGTTATTAGGTCGTAAGGGGGGGCATAAGGGGGGGCACCCTCCTTCTCTCTCACCACCCTCCCGCCTCCCTTGCCAATATTATGGCAAGGCAAGCCCTAAACTCGCGCCTTCTTTTGGCTGGAAGGAAGCCTGGAAAAATGTAAACAGAGGATTACTCAGAGTAAATCTGCAAGGAGGGCACTTTGGATGAAGGGCCCTCCTTTGCAGATTTACTTGAGTAATCCTCTCTGTTTACATTTTTTCCAGGCTTCCCTGCCTCTCCTGCCCTGCCAGGATCTAAAGCATCAAAGAGTATTGGGGTGGGAAACCAACCTAATGTATAATAGAATGAATGCTACTGTAAGTGCCACTGCCTAATATTATAAGTAACCCAACTGGTCATACCTAATTCCATGCAGATGCAATAATACAGCAGTAATAACAATGGGTATAAGAAGAGGTGAAATTCAAACCGAAGAATTCTGACTGGTCTCTCCCCATGCGGTGCAAACGGGCTCGGGGGGAAAAGCCAGCGTTTGCCGCTTGGGAGCACACACATACATATTCTTGGGAGGGGATTTGTTGCAGAATCCCGGCCTCATAGAGAAGATTCTGCAGCAACCCCCCAAAGAATATGTATGTGTGTACACCCAAGCAGAAACCGCTGGCATTTCCCGGGCTAATTTCCCAGGCTCACAGAGAAGAGCCCGTTTGCACCGCATGAGGCAGGGACCAGTCAGAATGCGGTTTGAATTTTACCTATTCTTATACCCATTGTTATTACTGCTGTATTATTTGCATGTGCATAGAATGTAGGTATATGACCAGCCTGGGCAAACTTGGGCCCTCGCTCCTCGGGATCGGGGTGAGAGAGGCAGCAGCGAGGAGCCAGGGGGCTCCTCCTCCTTTTTTTTTGCTGCTTCCAAGAATAGAATACCCACTCCCTCCCTCCTTCCTATTTGGAGAGTCCCATCTAGAATTCAGTGTGATTTATTCAAGTTTTGGCCTACAACTCCCAAAAATCCCAGCCAATTTACCAGCTGTTAGGATTTCTGGGAGTGCAGGCCAAACTCATCTGGAATGCGCATGCTCTGGCATACGAATTACTAACGAATTTCGTTAGTAATTAAGTTACATTTAGAACTTTTGGAAAATTTTTGTAAGTCTTCCTATTACTAATCAAAAAAAATCCCCCCCCCCAATTAGATTTACGATTTGCTATTTTTGGGTTCTAAACCATGCCTAGTAGATAGATAGAATGATAGATAGATAGATAGATAGATAGATAGATAGTAGGCATGAGAAAAATGAAAAGGAAATTAAAAGGATTCGTAAGAGATTCGTATGTAATG